>JARNME010000324.1:533712-556938 GCA_030179655.1 Scaptomyza flava | reverse complement strand
CTCTGGACAATGTCAATTCTGCTGTTGCTGGCGTTTCCCCATAACTGGGAACCGTAGGTCCAGATTGGTTTTAGAACAGAGTTGTAAAGCAGGATCTTGTAGTCCAAACTAATGGAAGAGCGAGCATTGATGAGCCAATGGAGGCTATTGGCTTTCAGTTTGAGATGTGTTCTTTTAGCTTCAATGTGTCGCCGCCATGTTAGTCTTCTGTCTAAGTGTACGCCCAGATACGTTACATCGTTTGCTTTTGGAAGTGTGGTGTTGTTGAACGTGAGCGGTGGACAATCTTGCCTGTTGAGGGTGAAAGTTACTTGCTTACATTTTTGTTCGTTTACCTTAATTCGCCAATCTGATAACCATTTTTCTACTTTGACCAGATGAAGGGCTAGTTGCGCTGTTGCTTGTACTGGGCATCTGGAGCGGCTGAGAATAGCTGTATCATCAGCAAAGGTAGATGTTGTCAAACGGCTGCTTATTGGGATGTCTGCTGTGAAAAGCACGTACAGTGTTGGTCCAAGTACGCTGCCCTGTGGAACACCAGCTTCGATACTGTGTTCGTCAGACCTTGCAGTGTTACATCTTACTGCGAACTTCCTGTCGTATAGGTACGACTTAAGCAGCTTATGTGTGTTGTTTGGGAGCATTGCTTTGATCTTATGCATTAGACCTTCCAACCAAACTTTGTCGAATGCCTGAGAAACATCCAGAAATATTGCAGTGTAGTATTCTCTATTTTCGAACGCGCTTCGTATCTCTGATGTTATTCTGCTAACCTGCTCAATTGTTCCGTGCTTTTCACAAAAGCCAAATTGGTGTGACGGGATTATGTTATGAAGATTCAGGAATGGCAAACATTGCCCAAAAAGTTTTGATAGACACGGTAATAAGCTTATAGGTCTATACGACGTGGGAACTGTGTGATCTTTTCCAGGCTTTGGTATCATAATGATAATTGACTTTTTCCATCTGTCTGGATAGTGGCCAAGTTTGGTGATAGCATTGAAGAGCTGGGCAATTATGCAGATTGCGCAGTCAGGAAGCTCAATAATCATCTTTGGGGTTATTTGGTAACCTCCTGGAATTTTTTTTGGGTTCAGTTGCTCTTTAACGATTCTAACGATTTCATTCGGGCGAAATTCGATTGGATCATGTTGAAGCTGAGAGCCGTTTGAAGCAGTCGGTAGTGCAAACGTATTTGTTGCAGGGTTAGGTTGGAACACTTTTTGGAGATGAGTAGCAAATGTGTTTGCTCTTTCTTCATCGCTGCAAGCCCAGCCGCCTGCGAAGTTTCTTATAGGCATTACTGTTTCTGTTGGTGAGCTTAGAATTGGGTGAGCTCTCCACAATGAGTTTTTCGTACTGGTGGTTGATAATTGCTCGATGTAACGGCGTTGAGTGCGCTCGTCCTCGATTCTTAACGCTTTGGTGAGTTTACGTGTGGCGTCTTTTAGTTTTTGATTAGCCGATGGCAATCTGTTCGATTGCCAGTCACGTCGTAAGCGCCGCTTTTCAAGAACGAGCTGTTCAATTTGTAGATTTGTTGTCTTTTGGTTGTGTATTGTTTTTGGTATTTGAGGCGTAGCGGCGCGAGCTGCGGCGACGAAGCCAGTCTCCAGAGTGTTAACAAAACTATCAATGTCAGCTACATCAGCGAGACGTGGCTTAAGCTCAATGTGTGAGCTTATATATTTTTTGTATCTGAGCCAGTTAGTTTTATGTGATGTTAACTTACCGGGTCGATTTATGAATTCAGGGTGTCGTTGCAGATTTATTAGGACTGGCGAGTGATCGGATGAAAGATCCGAAAGGCCCTCTGCACTTATCAGTCTACGCGAAATGTTTTTGGTAACTGCAAAGTCAATCAAATCGGGTAGTTTTTTTGGATCTGTCGGCCAGTATGTTGGTCTGCCAGGAGAGGCGTGGTCGAGCTTGTTGTTAGCTTTTATAATTGCATTGTAGAGCTGCTTTCCTTTTGGATACACTAGACGAGATCCCCAGTGTGTGTGATTGGCATTGTAGTCTCCTGCTGCTATAAAGCATTCTCCTAGTGAGTTAAAAAATTCCATAAATTGGTCTTCAGATATGGTATAACGCGGAGGGCAGTATACAGCGGCAAGAGTAATTTGGTTCCCACTGTCCAAATGTATTTTTAGAGATGTGGCCTGTAGAAAGTTTTCAGCAAACTCTTTATAGTAGTGGTGCTTGAGGCGGCTTCTGATCAAAATACCAGTTCCACCGTGTGCTTTACCATCGGGATGATTTGTACCATAGAATAAGTATCCACTTATGTTAAAGTTATATTTGTTTGTAAGGTGTGTTTCGGAAAGTAGCATTACGTCGATGTGCTTATCGAGAAGGAATTGAGCTTATTCAAGTTTATGCTGTGAGACGCCATTAGCGTTCCACGTAGATATTCGTAACTCAGCCATTGATTACTTTGACTGTTGTGATACAAGCATTTGTATCAAGAGATTTTGATTACGCATTAGTTCCTGCATAGTTGTTTTCATGAATGACATAAACTCGTTCATGCTCTGCTGCAGGGTACATACGAGTGCTTCGAGGTTACTTTGGTGCTGCTCCTGTGCAGCGTTTGTGCTCACTTGTTTTGGTTGTAAGTACGGTGTGTTAGAGGCAGGAAGAGCCAGTCCAGATCTTAGGGCGCTTGCATAAGTTGCGTTATTGGTTGAGAACGCGGGGCCAAGTGAGGATCTGGCTTCAGATGAAAAGAAGACGTCTGGGTTGTGTTTCCATGGAGTGAAGGTAGTCGGTGCGTGTTGTGAGCGTACAGTGGTACAGCGCTGATGGATACGATTTTTAAGTTCCTTGTAGACTTGGCAGCCTCTGAAGTTGGCTGTACGCTTGCCTTCGCAGTTGTTGCAGAATTTTTTGCTAGAGTCTTCTTTGCTTACTGGGCAACTTGCGGAGCTATGCAGTTCCCCACAGTATACGCATACCGAGCGCAGTGTACAGTAGGCTTTTGCATGGCCGTACTCTTGGCAGTTCATACATTGTACCGGACCGTTTCGTTTGTGCGGTTCTTCTACTGTGATTCTTCGGTGAAGTAAAAGTGAAGTGAAGTAGTGAGTGCACCTCGTTTTTTTTAAGCATCTTCGTTTCTGGTTCAAGTTCTATTTTAAAAAGTGGTTGCGGCATCCTGTTCCTGTTTAAGATGTTTATGGCGGTTTTTGCTCGAAATCCTTTCTCCTGCAGCGCCTGTTTTATTTCTTCTGGTGTTACATAAAGTTCTATGCCTTTTATTACGACCCGCAGGCCCTTGCAGCTTTTTAATTGATACGTATAATAATTAATTTTTTTCGTTTAGATACTTTATGAGAACTCTGTAATAATCTTCCGACTTTGTCTGGACTTGAATTTCTTGAATTTTACCCTGTACGAGAGGAACTACAGTAGATGCCGGTTATAACGATACTCAAGGGACCGGCAATATAGCATCGTTATAACCGATATTCGTTATAGCCGGTATTAAAGAAAACAATATTTTAACTATTAATAATTTTTTTACTACTTGTTTTTGCTTTATTTTCTATGATTGTTTAAATATGAATATAAGTATTTTAGGCATCTATTATAAAATCTGTAATTTTTGATTGCTTTAAATTAGTTTTCTCCTTATAAAACGTGTCGCGAACAGCATTTCCTAGCTGGTGCATTATTGTGTTCAGACGATCATTATTTATTTTAAACAACACAAACTTGCTGAGCACTTCAGCAGCTTTAAGCGCTTCGGAGGCGTCTGGCACTTCTTCATCCAAATGGTCTTCAACGTCTTCATCACAATCTTTGTTTTCATCGATAATATTCTGAACAATTTTTTTATCACACGGTTCCTCACATATTTCGACAACATCGTCAATTGCAGCGTAATCTTCCAGTTCCTCTTGCGAAATTGGAATTTGATTTCCAAGTGCTTTTGCCCAAACTGACAATGGTAAATTATCTTCGTCGTCGTTATAAAGTGGTGATGCAATGATTAAGCAATTTGAATCGTTTTTGACCAATTCTGCATGCCGAAAGCAATTTTCAATTGTTGTTTTTGTAACTTTGTTCCAGGCATTGTCAATCATTGAAATGGCATCCAGTATTGTTATATTTGGGTACACGGTGCTTACATCTTTATTTTCATCGAAGCCACTAATAACTTGTAATACAAGATTTTTGCGATAGTTTACTTTTAATGCACGAATTATTCCTTGGTCCATTGGCTGCAAAACCGAAGTTGTATTTGGTGGTAGAAAACTAGGGTTATACATTTTAAGCCAGCAATTGTAGGATGTGCAGGACAATTATCAACCAAAAGCATTATCTTTTTGTTCTCCTTCTGAAGCTTGCGATCCCAGTCATGTACCCACTTGGTGAAAATTTCGGATGTCATCCAAGCCTTGCGATTACTTCCATAGTCCACAGGCAATGATTTAATATTTTTGAAACATCTTGGGTTTTTGGCCTTGCCGATTATCAACAACTTTTTTTTTAGAATTGCCACTCAAATTTGCTGCAACCAAAACTGTTACTCTCTCTTTAGATAATTTTCCACCAGTGCATTTTTCGCCCTTGAATTTTAGTGTTCTATCCGGTGTTAATTTGAAGAATAATCCTGTCTCATCAGCATTGAAAATTTCATCGTCAGTGAATTGCGAACGTAATTTGGGCCAAACGTTTGATTTCCACTCGTCCACATCAAATTGTTTCACTGACATAGACTCTCCGGTTATTTTACCGGCGACAATATTGTGTCTTGCTTTGAAACGCTGAATTCAACTTGATGAACAAACAAAATTGTCAATCTTGAACTCCTTTGCAAAAACATTCGCTTTTTCCTGAAGTAACGGGCCACTTATAGGAATTCCACGACTACGCTGCATTTTTAACCACTGCAAAAGTGCTTTATCTATTTCATCATGCTTGCTCATTCTAACGCGTTTGGATTTTAGTTCATTATTATTAGCTTGCGCCTCTATCTTTTGTTTGTTGGCCTTGATCGTAGAAATTGTAGACTGATTTACACCAAATTCGTTCGCCAAACTTATAGATTTTTCACCTGCTTCTAAGTGCTGTAAAATTATGTTTTTAGTTTCCATTGAGAAGCATTTTCGTTTTGATGCCATCTTGCAAATTAAAGCGACGCGTGCCTCTCGAAACAAATAAAGCAAGTCATATACATACATGCATGATACAAGAAAGACAGATAATGCATTGTGCATAAACAGCTGTTAGAAACGTCGCATGTAATGAATTTTAAATAATTTTTTTTAACAAAAATGAATGATAATAAAGTAAAAACTGCTTCTCTTATTAGATTATTATTATTATATTGTATTAAAAGCCAAAACATAGTCATTTAACATGTAAATGAGGCAAATATGCAACACGTGCATAATATGTGACGTCATCAGGGAAGTAAACGGCTATGAAGCTGCTAACTAAGCGCTGAGTTCCCTGAACGCACCCAATGCTTTATTTTTGATTTTCCACACATAAGCAAACATAACGGTAATTCACACAGATAGGCCGAAGTTGGCACGAAGTGTATTTAAGAGTGTCGAAACGAAATTACTCTTGCACAAATGCATTGATAATTTTTTTTTGCCTCTCTTTGTGCCGACCGCGGCTGTAATTTGCTCATTCTTTTGTTTTTGTTCTTACTTGTGATCGTTATAAGCGGTTTATGTTTTCAAAATTCCTTCGCTATAAGCGGCATATCGTTAAAAGCGATTTCGTTATAGCCGATTGTGCTTCCATACAAGTTTGTATGAAAACCAACCAAACCTTCTTGTGTGTATCGTTATAAGCGGAATATCGTTATAGCCGGCATCGTTATAACCGGCATCCACTGTATGTAGAAACTAACTTTGCCTATGAGCTCGATAACTTTGTTAACAAAAGCACTGGAGCTTTTCTCGCGTATATATATTGGGGGTGGCTTTGGCTTTTTCGTGACAACCCCAACGGCTTCAGAAGGCAGATCATCTGTGTTTTCTGCCAAGATGTGAAATCTATTGCTATTGTATGTAGTATCATTCGAGGGTATATTTAAATTGCTACGGGTCATTTTTGGTTTATTCGTAGAATTTTGCGGACTTAGCTTTCTTTTGATATAAATGTAGCGATCCATACCAGTCTGCGTAGCCGGCTTAACATTTTTTTTTGCAGTTTGATTTGCAGTTTGATTTGCTGACGGCGCAGCAGTCGTTGTGCTTGTTGAACGGGAAGTAAGTATCGGTGCAGTTGTGGTTGTAGTCGCTGTTACGGTACCTAGAGAGGGCGCAGCACTTGCAGTCGTTGCTAAGAGAGACGGGGAGCACGAAAACTTTCGGTCGCGTGCTGTGTGCAATACTTCATTTGTCGGGTTGGGTGTTGCCGACCGCGCGCGGTCGGATTGCGTTGACTCGATAGATAACAGGGACGGAGTCGGTGAGCAAGAACGTTCTCTGGCACGCGCTGTGTAAGAGAGTTCGTTTTGCGGGTTGGGGGTAATTGGCCGCTCGGGCTGCTCTGAAACTACGGAAAAGTAAGCGTTGCTCAGCCGACGACGCTCGTCTTGCTCGCGTTGTCGCTGGCCACAATTCTCGCGTTGACTCATTGTCTTAAGCGAGGTGAAGAATTTGTTAGTGCCTTTTGTTTTATATGTTATTATTTGTTAAAAGTCAATTGTTTTGTTTGAATTGCAGATTTTTAAATAGCAATTTGTGCAGATACATTGCACTTAGCGTCTTTTCGCATAAAATATATATTTTATAAGCTTCTATATCACTGCACTTTTGCGTTTGGGAATTAATTAACCGGACCACGATGAGAAAACACGTCTGCATTCGACGACAGTTGACAGGATCGGTTGACGGCAGAATTGTTGCTGGAACAGCAGACAGCGGGGCGGCAGAAAGAGCGGTGGACGGCAGATTTGGCGCTGAAACAGAAGACAGCGGGGCGGCAGCAAGAACGGTTGACGGCAGTGTTGCTGATGGCACAGCAGACAATGGGGCGGCAGCGGAAGAGGTTGACGGCAGAATTGTTGCTGAAACGACAGTCAACTGGGCGGCAGCAGAATTCGTCAACGCCAGCGTTGACACTTGGGCAGCAGATTTAGCGGCAGCAGCAGGCGCAGTGAGCGCTGGGACAGCAGGTGGCGAGGCGGCAGCAGATTTTGTCACCTCAGATACCAATTTGCGTATCTGCACAAGGTTCGCTAGCGGCGGCACTGCAACGTTATTTGCTTTTAGAAATTTTAACATCTCTTCCTTATTCAAGCCCATCTTTGTTGATTGGGCGTTAAATACAGGTTGGGCGTTGGGCGTATTCCACTTCTGAGTTGTAATAAGCTTAAATATTTATTTAAATCTTTACGATGGTAACTATTTTAAGCGATTCTTTTTCGACATTTTCATATACGTGAGTTGGGCGTCAGGTTAACCGGAAAAAAGACAGAAGCAAGATCAGTGTGGCCGAACCTTTTCACTTTTTCATAAATCCTTATACTAACATCGATACCTTATAACTAGCTTACGATATATCGGTATACACGAACATAACATAAACGATTGATAGAAATTACATATAAATATCGCACAACAAATACTTTACAATTTTGAACTTTTTTGTAGCACACGAGGACGTGTGATAATCAGGATGGCCGTGTCGGATCAATATTAGTTAGTAAGAAACAATGTTAAATCTAAGAAAATCGATATTTTGTATGGAACAACGCTTGAGTTATTAAAGTCGATCTATCGTTTGAAGTATAATTTCTAATCACACTGTTATACAGACGAGCAGTTTGGAGTATCGGTCGTCCTCATCTAACTGATGTGGTATTGTGCGCCCAACAAAGTTATTTGTTGTGACAAGTGTAAGAGCGAGATGGTTATAGTGCGTAATTGAAAGCCGCCAAAAACAAGGCGCGTGCTGAGGCAGTCTAGCAGTGATTCTTGAGTGAAGAGGTCACTAGCACATAATCGCAATTGAAGACAAAAGAAACAAGAAATCCAGCAGCTACTATTTTCAACGTTTTTATTGGGCGACCAACGGACGGCGAGAGTCTTTCGCTGTACGGAAGCCGACTTATTACAACACTTTTGGCCGAACAAATCGCTGTATCCGTTGTCTTGGCGCATGCCGCGCATATTGACTCTAGACTGCAGCGTGCTGTGTTTAAAACATATATCAAAACACGCAACGAGTTGCAAAACGACCTTCGGGCATTTGCTTTTGCCAAAAAAAAGAAAGTTCTGTTGACGGCGAATCTGAAGCCAAGAGAGCGCGTTTACACGCACCCATTAAATGTCACTTCTGTGGAAAAACGGGTCACAAATTCGCTGATTGCCGTTTAAGCAACAACTTTAAAGCACAAAGCGGATCATATTTAAAACTAAAACCGCTCTACTGATGGAAAAATTATTTGCTTTAAGCATCGCACACACCAGAGCGAATTATTCGCAGCGGCAGCTGCAGCGACAAATTGCGTGATATTTTCCGAGCCTAAATCGCAAGTGTCATCACACTGCGGCGAAATTATTCGCGTCTTTTTTAATCGGGAAGCCATGATACAAGAAAGACAGGCATTGAGCATAAACAGCTGTTCACATGTGCACTAACTTTTATAAAAAAAATTTTTAAATAAAAATAAATGATAATAAGATAAAAACTGGTTCTCTTAATATATTATTATTATTATATTGTATTAAAAGCCAAAATATAGTAATTTAACATGTAAACAACATGTATTCAACACATGCATCGTATGTGACGTCATCTGCGCAGAACATAAACCAGTTTCTGCGTAATCTGAGTTTTATCGTTCTTGGCGGAAAGCGAAAAAAACGCTGCAAGCACAGTTCGCAATATGCAGCAAAATAAAAACGCTGCACATTCGCTGTCAGAACGAATTCGCCCCGCTTTGGTGTGCGTGCGTTCATAAGACGCAATGTAATTAAATATTCGTGGCGCTGCCGCTGCGAATAATTCGCTATGGTGTGTGCGATGCTTTAAGTGTGGAAACCCAGGACATATCGCATCGGATTGTACTGGACGGCAAGCAGCAGTAACACAACATAAAGTGGATGAGAAACGTGTAAACTTATGCCATGTAGCTGCGCCAATCGGTTCTTTGACGTTTTCCGGTGAGTCGTATCCGTTTTGCATTGACTCTGGTGCCAAGTGTTTACTGTTAAAGGAATTAGTGTTTCACCAGATTTCGGGCACACGAATTAATAATGTTGTTAATTTAAAGGGTATAGGAAACAGTACAGTAACAAGCACAATGCAAATTTTATGAAATGTTATTATAAGTGGACATTCTTTAGACGTTATGTTTCATGTCGTCCTAAACAGCTACATTGACTGTAGCATTTCAATTGCCAGAGAGATATTAAGTCAGGGTTATAAGACAAAAACCGTGTACACCTTTTCTGCTCTAAATGATTGTGCTAATCTTGCCAACATTAATACCGAGCTTTGTGGTGTGAATAAGTCAAGTTTGATGGATATTTTAACTAAATTTTCTGATTCATTTATGTACAGTTTTCCAAAGAGTCGAGTAAAAACTGGTGAGTTGCAAATACGTTTAATTGATCGAAATTTAATCATTTAATTGAAGAGAGTTAATCAAAAAAATTTTGAAGACATGCTTTTATACGCTTTCTTGCATACATGTGTATGTAACCGATGGTTTAACAAAGTTTGTAAAAAAAAAAAAAAAAAACATAAAATAAAAGGAAAAAAATCTTTGGCCTGTGAAGCGGCAGTCTTCTCTCTATTCTACCAAAGCTCGTCGATTTTACCAGTCAAAATAGTAACTTAATCAAAAGGGAAAACAGGTTTTCGTGGTTTTGGCATGGTGTTAAATATTTTATCGTGCCAAAAACTTTACAAAACATGTGTTGTCATCTGAAACACATATTTGGTGAAAATTTCAGAGCTCTAGCTAGTCGGGAACTTGGTGAAAATTTGATTACAAGAATCCAGTACAAACAAACAAACAGACAGACAGACAGACAGACAAGTCAAGTTTAATAAAAGCATGTAACAAGTAAATCAAAAAAAAATTTGAAGACATGCTCTTATACGCTTTCTTGCATACATTTGTAATTGATAGTTTAAAAAGGTTTATATAATAAAAAAATAAAATAAAAAAATTATGTCTCGGTCGGAGATCGAACCCATGACCTTCGGCCTGTGAAGCGGCAGTTTTCTCTCTATGCCAACAAAGCTCGTCAATTGTGTCAGTCAAATTAGTAATTTATGCAAAAGGGAAAACTGATTTTCGTGGTTTTTACATGATATTACTTATTTTATCGTGCCAAAAACTTTAAAAACATGTATTGTCATCTGATACACATCTTTGGTGAAAAATTCAGAGCTCTAGGTAGTCGGGAACTTGGTGAAAATTTGCTTACAAGATTCCGGTACAAACAAACAAACAGACAGACAGAAAAACAAGTCAAGTTAAATAAAAGCATGTAAAAACGGTTCTAATTGACTATGTCTGCAAGCGTCGTTCAACGAGCTTGAGCTTAATTTTAAAAATGGCAAGGTGATTACCGAATCTTCGAAGCGTAAAAAGTCTTCGGGACTGATCCACTTATTGCCCCACCTGTTCTGCCAACCAAACCGCTTCTAGTGCCTAACATAAATCCTTCAATTGGTTTCAATGCTAACCCACTAATGTTATTTAACTCCCCTGCAAGGAATCCTATCAATAACCTAGCCACTTTATCTTCCGATCCTTTGCATGAGCCCTCCGGTTCAGCACTTCGTGTGCCTATTAATCCTAATACAGGTACAACTGGGGCTCACAAGCCTCTTGTTGTTGAATCACCTAATAAGTTTATTTTCGTGTCTAGGCTAGCATCCGATACTTCATCGGATGATGTTTGGGCCTACGTTAAAAGTAATATCGATTCACCACAGATTATGGTTGAAAAATTTAAATTTAAACATGCCCGAAGCATATCTTCTTTCAAGTTGAGTGCTCCGCCCGAACTTTTCTCGAAAATTTGTTCTGAAAAGTTTTGGCATCCTCAGCTCGTTGTGAAGAAGTATGTGAATAGGCGAAATACAGTGCTTATCAAAATGATAAGGCACATCAAAATTTTAAGTTTCTTCTCTTACAAAATGTATGTTATAGGAAATTAAAAAATTAAGTATGAGGGACGAAAGTGCAAAGCATAGACTGTGAAAAAGCACCGTTACCTATTTTTTTTAGCGTTGCCTGGAAATGCACCGTTAACTTTTTTGTAGAAGTGCAAAAATTTACTTGTTTGCAAGCGTATCACAATTAGAAAACACATTGGTTTAAGTGAAGTTAAAGAGGTAGGATCGCGGATTTTGGCGTTTCTTATTGTTTGCAACTAGAGAATTGACTAAATTATTTGAAAGGGGTCGCTCTAGTCTCCTTCAGGAGGAAGAAAAGGGCTCGATTCTTGCTTATTCAAAGTCTGGCTGGACTGTTAGCCAAATTTCTCGTAAAATTTGTCGAAGTCGCACTGCCATTGCAAATTTTTTGAAAAACCCGGAAAGTTACGGTAAAAAACGAAGCACTGGTCGAAACCCAATCTTAAATGAGCGTGAAAAACGGCGCATTATAAAGAACGCAAGCAAGAAGGTACCCCATTTGACTCCACGTCACACAGCGGCAACGATCGATTTCGCGCTTAGAAACTTGGAAACAAACTGGGACTCGGTAAGAAAATTGTTATACGGGTATTTTGCATGTGTATTACCGTCATGGTGTCGGTAAGTCCGTATGAAGGCCACTTTTTCGACACTCTTCAAGCTAGTGACTAGAAAATTTGCAAATATCTTTTTCTACGGCCGGGACAGAAAAAGTGTCAAGATTGGGTTTCCACGATAACTGAGGGGCTGGCAAATCGATAATTCCATAGCTCCAAATCGATAAATCCATATATTTCGCAAATACTTACAGCTAGAGCTACAAACTTTGGTGAGAAGATAGCTAATGACAAACCCCAAAAAACTGCATCAAAAATTTTGGAGCCACACCTCCCATTCCGCCCCCAGACCCCTCCGAGGCTTAAAATCAGAAACGCCTATAGCTTCCACATTTTTGGAGCTAGAGCTCCCAAATTTTGTGCCAATAATGGTGATGACATCACCTAAAAAACTGCATCGAAACATTGGATACCACGCGCACCTATTACCACCTATTCAAAGATGTCTTATAATTTTGATACGGTTGAAAACACCAGTTTTTGTTAATTTGCTGGAAAAAAAAAAAAATACAAATGTTTGAAATACTGCTATGAAATGATTTAAACCTGTTGTCTTTTCTATTTTCAAATAAATTAGCGAAATTTTGATTTTGCTATGTGAGGTGTCTAAGAAAATATTTGAAAAAAACTAAGTGTCTTATCTTTGTGATAAGCACTGTAGTAATAATATTAATGGTATTAGGATTGGAAGCGCTCCACCTGTTTGCCACCATGTTGCCTCCACTTCGGCGGCAAAAAAACTAACAAAAGTAATTAGCTTGGCCTATCAAAACGTTTGATGCCTTAACGCTTAACTTGCTAAATTATATGTTAACAGCCTATCCTTTGATTCACAAATCGTTGCACTTACAGAAACCTGGTTAAAACCCGATATTTTTGATTGTTCCGTTTTTCCTTCCAAATATAATTTGTGTAGATGCGATCGCACTTCCCGCAAGGCGGTTGGTGTTCTCATTGCTGTTGACTCTTGTATTTCCTATTAACAGATTCATTCTCATGATCTTTCGACATAGATTACTAAACGGCCGTTCACTTTATGTTACTTGTTCTTATATTCCTCCTCATTCTGATTATAACATTTACTCATCCCATCTTAGTGCCCTGCAACTTGTTTCGTCATTGTTGACAGATATGGATAGTCTGATAGTGGTTTGTGATTTTAATCTGCCACATCTTGTATGGTCTGTAAATGACACATCTTCGGCTGTATTTCCTATCACTTCTGATGATTTTATCGATGACCTACTGGAATTAGGCCTATCGCAAGTTAACAGGGTGCATAAATGGAGTGGTAGAATGTTGGAGTTAATATTTGTTTCGGACTCCGATTGCAGTAATTCTAGTAGAATACCCCCTGTAGTGCTTCCGGAAGATACTTACCATCCAACCTAAGAACAATCCATCGAAATTCTCAACCCAATTTCAGTATCTAATAATACTTTAAAACCCGTTGCTTTCGTAAAACTAACTTTACTAAATTAAATAATCTTCTTCAACGTACTAATTGGTCTCTTCTTTATTCTTGTAGTGATATAGAAACTGCCATTGCCATATTTTATAGAACCTTGAATTCGCTTTTGGATATTTGTGTTCCCCTCACTTGTTCTTCAAGTGATAATAAGCCACCTTGGCTTACGAGTGAACTATCATATAAAAGATTTAAAAAATCGGGAACTACTTTAGATTTATCTTCGTATTTAGTAGCTAAATCAAGTTCTGTTATCACATCTTTCTATAATAATTATTCTAATCGTTTTAGACTAAACTTGCACGTTACCCTAAACTGTTTTATAAATTTGTTAACTCTAAACGTAAGTCTTCTTGCTTGCAATCCTCAGTATATCTAGATGATACAAAAGCAAGTTCTGATCAGGCAGTTGCCGATCTATTTGCTGAGTATTTTTAATCAGTATACTCATCGAATTTATTAAGTGGTAGAAATTCCTATCCTTATCAAGTTCAAACGTCAATTTGCATATATGTCCCAGTAATTACAGAGTCTACGATCCTGAGTGAATTTAACTCTATCAAACCTGGCTACTTGCCTGGTCCTGATGGAGTGCCAGGTTGTATTCTTAGAAACTGCGCTGATTCTCTTTGTCCGCCATTAAATAAATTATTTAACTTGTCGTTTGATTCAAGCGTGTTCCATGATATATGGAATGAATCCTTTATAATTCCACTACATGAAAATTCTTCAAAATCAAACGTTAAAAATTTTAGGGGCATATCCAAGTTGTCTGCCATACCAAAAGTCTTAGAAAAAATTATATGTTCTCAATTGCAACAAGGATGTAGTTCAGTTATATCGCCTTATCAACATGGTTTTGTTAGGCGTAGATCTACTACCACTAACCTTCTTGAATTCACTTCGCTTGTTATCAAAGGGTTTCAGGAAAAAATGCAAACTGACGTTGTTTACACCGATTTTAGTAAGGCATTTGATTCTGTTAGTCATTCTCTGTTGCTTCATAAATTGAATATTATTGGATTTCCAGCAAAACATTTATTGTGGCTTTCAGAGTATTTGTGTGGCCAAACACAAAAAGTTGTTTTTAAATCGTCTGTATCTAAACCTTTTTTTGTTACCTCTGGTGTTCCCCAGGGTAGTCACCTTGGACCTTTGGAATTTAATTTGGTTTATTAACGATGTACCAGCAGTTATCAATAACTATTTTTTTTTATATATGTTTGCTGATGATGTGAAGCTATGTTTTACCTATAATGATGCTGCCCTGAGTAATTTACTACAGTCGGATTTGGGTGCATTGTCAGCCTGGTGCCGTACTAACTTACTAATTTTAAATTGTTCAAAATGTAAAGTCATGTCTTTTTGTAGAAGTCCCCTCATACTGCTCACTACTTGACCACGTGTTTGAAATTAAAGATTTAGGCATTATTCTTGATCCTAAATTAAAATTTCGTCTATGGTCAACAAGCCCATTAATGTCATTGGCTTCTTCAAGCGGTGGTCGAAAGATACTCGATTCACCAGGATAGAATTGAATCTGTGCAGAAGAAATTTCTTCTATTTGCCCTTAGAAGTTTTAACTGGGTTGCTGGAGTTGACTTACCCCCGTATTCAAGTAGACTCCTCTTAATAAGTCTTCCCTCTTTATTAAACCGTAGAACTATGCATGGAGTATTATTTACATAATCATAAGGTCGACTTACGCTATGTAAGAAAAATAGCAAAGGAAAACTTGAGTAAGAAAGCTGCCTATGAAAAAATACGATTCGATAAAAACAAAGCTTAGCTTAACAAATTTAAAATGGGTGATTATGTTTTGCTCAGGAATGAAGAAAGGCACCAAACAAAGTTGGATCCCAAATATAAGGGTCCATTCCTGGTGGCAGAGGTGTTGCATGGAGATCGCTACGTTCTAAAGTCTTGGATTAAGAAGCGAACCTACAAGTATTTACATGAAGCGTTAAGAAGTATGCCGTTAGAAGAGATTCCCGAAGAATTAGATCTGTAAAGAGAGAGACAACGTTGAAAGAGACTTACGGAAAAATTTGTGGATTCCAATAGGAGAGACAACGTTGAAAGAGATTTTACGGATATAGACTTCAAAGCATGAATTCCAGACATCATACCATAAGGTCAACCTGCAGTGCAGTCTCCAGCGCTAGTCGGTACACGAGTTAATGTGTTGAATTATAAGCTGCCTGGTGGCTATCATTGTAATGAGAGCCTGTATTGGGGAGGGTCCTGGATGTTCTATGAAATTACCTAATAGCAATGGAAATAATGTTCGGAATTCTCTGTCTGGTGGCTACTTAGATGATTAAATAACAAAGAAATATGAGAAGAAAATGATCTTGAACCCTCTGTCATTGGGTTAGCCAGTTTGAATTTAAGTTAAATATAGTAATAAATTAATATGGTCCTCTTTTACTTCTATGAGCTTAAAATTGTCATTTTACAATTTGAACTCTTTTGTAGCACACGAGGACGTGTGATAATCCGGTTGGCCGTGTCGGATCAATATAAGTTAGTAAGAAACAATGTTAAATCTAAGAAAATCGATATGTTGTATGGAACAACGCTTCAGTTATTAAAGTCGATCTATCGTTTAAAGTATAATTTCTAATAGGGTCACACTGTTATACAGACGATCAGTTTGGAGTATCGGTCGTCCTCTTCTAACGGATGAGGTATTGGGCGCCCAGCAAAGTTATATGTTCTGTGTAGCCTCGGTGTGACAAGTGTAAGAGCGAGATGGTTATAGTGCGTAATTGAGAGCCGCCAAAAACAAGGAGCGTACTGAGGCAGTCTAGCAGTGATTCTTGAGTGAAGAGGTCACTAGCACATAATCGCAATTGAAGACAAAAGAAAAAGAGAATAATGTCACAGCCGAGGAAATACAAGGCCCGTGGCCCCCAATCAGGAGGTACAGGACGACGATTTGAACCCTACAAGCCTTGCTCCGACATCAGATGTGGGATCGCCACCACTCTAAGCCATTTCTGACGACCGAGTGTGTAAATTATCCAATTTCAAGGTCAATCTCCATTTGTTGAACTTGATTTTGTTATGGTGGTTGTCTTTTGTTAAAATATGGATTTTTACCCTCCTGGTTAGATCTAGTATCTGGTGTTACATTTCTCTCCCTAATCTGCGGTCTTTAATCGACTTTTTGTTTTTTCTCTTAAATGTTTCGAGCAAAATTGCTACCAAACATGTATCGCTCATGGTTAGCTTCGACTTTTTGGGCTAGTGCCAAGGCAGAGGGAAGATCGGATGGTCTTGAGGAAAAAAGAACGTCGCTTAACGACTTTCTAGTTCCCGAAATAAATACACGTAGCGCGTCTGCTCTGTATTTTTCATTCAATGGGGCAGCTACGTTTTTGTCTTAGGTCATGATTGTCTTGTTTACAAGTAAAGTCAGTTTTTTCTCCACCTCGTCATAGTATTGTAGCAGAGTCATACTTCCTTGGCGGAGAGTTGACATTTCTTGCTCTATCAAATACACTGGTCGTTTTTCAGCGTATGTGAAATCTAAACGGTTGATAATTGCTTTAAAATTTAAAGAGTTTGGTCTCGTTTGAAGCGAATAGACGTGTTTGTTAGTGCGCTGCGTTATTTTCACTTATCCCGACTAATTTTACGTATATAAATTGGTTAACGAACCCTAATAAAAAACTTTTCATATTGCTTCACAAAGTGGCAGCATATCTGTTCCATATATTTGAATAAATAATACGAAAAAGTATAAAAACTTCTTTCCTGGCTTAGCGCGGCAAAAGTTAACATCAAAACAACAATAACAATCTGTGAGAGTTACTCTAATAAGCTGTAAGCCGAAACACTCGAAACACAAAACACAAAAAACAAAAAAAACTGCATAAGCATAAGCACAAATAATAATCGCGAGTGAGTGAGAACGCAATGTCGAAAACAGCCGCGAAACGTGTGCGAAGCGAGTCGACCGCTGATATTGCTGGCCGCACCTCTGATGCACTTTCTCCACTGCTGGTTGAGCTGATCAATGCACGGTTCTCTGAACAGGCGAAGCTCATCAGTATGAACATTCGTGAAGCTGAGGGGAGAATTTTGAAGGAGCTCGACACCAAGCTCAATGGCATTGCAGTTGAGCTTGAGCTACTAGCCAATAGAGTCCAGCATCTTGAGGATGAAAACATTCAGGCACTGCGGGAAAGGGTGTCGGATCTTGAAGCAAAACTGGGAGCTCGGCAGTTGGCAGAGGAGAATGCCAAAATTGCAAACGATATTCGCATTCATGGTATCCCATATCGTGGCCCGACACATACCGTTTTAGATCCGATTGTGATCGTAACGTTTGTCAGCTTCCGAGATAAAATGGCACTACTTCGCGCCGCGGGAGCACACCGACGGAGCTCTAAGATGCCACTGACTCTAAATCTCTTGGGACTCAACTCTCAAGCGCCCTTTTGCATTAATGAGCAGCTGTCAAAGCTCAACTATCAAATTTTTAAAGAGGCGCTTAAGCTTAAAAAGCATAAAGCTTTCTCAGCGGTCTTTACGCGCCCCGCTCAGGTGTACGTCAGGCAAGGCGGAGGCAGCGAGTGCATTTGCATTAAGAGCATGGAAGAGCTTTTATCTCTTTCTAATACCGGCGTGGTGGACAACACTAGCTCTTCAGATCTGGCCTCTTCATCTGTGGGGAACTTATTTCGTTCCCAATAAACATCTGTATTTTGTAATTATTTGTATTTTTAATTATTTTTGTATCCCAAAAACTCTTATTTGTCAACATTTACATTTTAGTGAGTTAGGTATTAGCTTTAATTCTCTCTGGTGCGTTTCTAAAATTAGGTCTCATCTTATATGTTGGATAATATGATTGATCCAATGGCGAACAGTAATGTTATGCTTAGAATTCTAGCTAAGCAACACCGTGGGCTTAACATTTGCCATATTAATGCTCAAAGTTTAGTCAGAAAGATGGATGAGTTTAGATATATGTTTGTTAAGTCAAATGTTGATGTAGTGTGTGTATCGGAGACATGGTTTATGACTCAAATGTGTGATCTGTTAGTTTCATGTGAAGGTTTTACTGTTTTTCGTGCAGATCGTGTTGGACATGGAGGGGGCGTGGCAATTTTTGTTAATAATAAGCTGCGATCCAAGCTGATGTGTAAGCATGAAGAAGGAAGTACAACGGAGTTCATATTTGTTGAAATAAGCTGTCCACAGTATTTTCGTAAAATGCTTATTGGTTGTGTTTACCGTCCGAATCGTGCAGCGTCATACTCTAATATAATTTCGTCGATTTCTATGTTAACTGTTTCATATATTGACATTGCGATCCTCGGAGATTTTAATAGCAATGTGTTGTACCACAATAATCTCACCAACAATATGGAATCACTTGGATTACACTTAGTCAATAGAACTAATCCAACACATTTTACTTCTACTTGCAGTACACTCTTGGATTTGATCTTTGTTAGTAATTCATTAAAAGCTCTTATGTATGACCAAATTTCTGTCCCTTGCTTCTCCAAACATGATCTTGTCTTTGTGTCGTACGATGTTTGTATTAATAAGTTGGACCTGACATATACATATAGAGACTTTAGAAATATAGATATGAACTTTTTATCTGACGAATTAATAAATATGACTGGACCTTAATATACAACATGACCACAGCTGACGAACAGGTTGAATATCTGCAGGGTCTAATAATAGATCTGTATAATACTTGTGTCCCATCAAAATCTAAACTTCCCCAGCCTCGCGAGAAGCCCTGGCTAACACATTTTGTTAAAAGAGCTATACTTAAAAGAAATGAAGCCTACAACAAATGGAAGAGATTTAAGACTGACTTTTTGTATGATACCTTCAAAGTTTACGACGTGCAGTTGTTAAATTGATTAATAATGGTAAGAAGCGATTCTATTCCCAGAAATTCCAACAATCCATCTCGTCAAGAGATAAATGGAGAATTATAAATGAAATTGGAGTGGGAAAGCAAAATGTTAGAACCAGTGTCGAAGTTAATGCTGAAGAGCTTAACCAAAAGTTCGTCAACTGCGCTGTACCTGAGGCCCCAGCCAATGAATACCTTAACTGTGATCCTCCTAACTGTGATATTAGCTTTAGTTTTAGGTGTGTCAGAAATTATGAAGTCCTTGAATCTATGTTAAATGTCAAATCAAATGCAGTTGGACTGGATGATATAAATCCTAAATTTGTCAAAATTATAATTCCGTCTATCTTAAATCAGGTTACACATATTATGAATACAGCAATCACTACTTCCGTATTTCCAGAAAAATGGAAACTTGCTAAGATTATCCCTGTCCCTAAGGGTAATGGAGATTTCCGACCAATCTCAGTTCTACCTTTTCTATCCAAAGTGTTTGAAAATTTACTAGCAAACCAAATAAATGAATATATGGTTACCAACAGTCTTCTCAGCAATGACCAATCCGGCTTTAGGAAAAACAGAAGCTGCACTACAGCAATCCTTAATATTGTTGAGGATATACGTAGAAGCATGGATGATGGCAATGTAACGTTCTTGACACTGCTTGACTATAGCAAAGCTTTTGATACTGTCAACCATGACATACTATGCACTAAAATGAAGAAGCTGTATAGTTTTACAGCCACAGCCGATTCCTTATTACGCTCATAGTAAACCGTCTTCAATCTGTTGTCACACCGTCAAGTTCGTCGTCATTTCTGTCTCTGAGCCGTGGAGTGCCACAAGGATCGGTTCTTGGGCCGTTACTATACTCGTGTTATGTTAATGATTTGCCCAATGTCTTTTCTGAATGTAATGTCCATATGTATGCTGATGATGTGCAGTTGTATTGCTGTAGTCCATTGTCCAGAATTGATGAATGTGTAAGTGTAACTAATAGAGAACTGGTCAAGGTGAGCGAGTGGTCACGAAGTAATGGCCTTGGTATAAACACGTCCAAAACTAAGTGTATAGTAATATACAAAAAGTCCATAGACACCCTAAACTTGGGAAAAATTAAAATTGACCATAATTCTATTGACTACGTAGACAGTGTAGCTAACCTAGGCATAACGTTTAATAAGACACTGACTTGGAGTGACCACATAATTAAATCCATAGGTAGAACTTATTCAACCTTAAGAACTCTGTATCTGACACAGCATCTCCTGCCAATTAATATTAAACTCATTGTTGCTAAGACCTACCTTATACCAACTCTCTTTTATGGAGTAGAAATTTTTTCAAACCCTGACGCTGCTAGTAAGCACAGGCTCAATGTTGTGTTCAATAGTATTACGCGTTATGTGTTTAATTTAGGAAGAAGAGATCATGTTACACCATATGCATTCAAAATATATAACCTTAGCTTGAAAAACTGGATTCAACTTAGAGCATTAATATTGTTACACAAAATTATTAATACAAAAGAGCCCAGTTATCTTTATAATAGATTGGTTTTTTTAACTTCACGTCGGACAAATAATTTAGCAACTGTACGTCATCGATTATCTGTCTCTGAACACCAGTACTATTACACACTGTTCGCCTGTGGAACAACCTACCACACGACCTAAAGATAATTAGAAGCGCACCACAATTTAAAAGCAGCCTTCTGCTGCATTTACAAAATAATATCTAACTGAAACAATTCTAATATATATAAAACTAAGCTTACTAATGCTAATCTTCTTAAGAGGAAGACTGTTCTTCCAATTTTCTTCTTTTCTTGTTTTGTATAATTTAAATTATTTGTATTATTTAAATTATTTGAATAATTTAAATTACTTCTCTCTATTTTCTTCTTTTTCTTTTCTCTGCTTTGTTACTTTTAATTAATTAATTAATAATTTTGTTTTAGTGACTAGTGCCTTAAATTTAAGTTTCTTGGAACTTGTAGCACTAGGATGTTAATCAAATAAATAAATAAATAAATAAGGATGACAGGACCATGTCAGCTGGACCTTTTATTTTGTTCCTCATTATGCCAAGAGCTTGGTAATGTATGGAACTCCCGTCATATTTTTCATACACTTTATATGCGGTATGTGCCGCTTTTCTCCATGAAACGTACGTCTAATTTTTTCCCTCAAAGTCAGGTAAGGACTTCATAATGTCTAAGGTTTCGTTGCACAAATTCCCTATCTTGATTTCGGTCTCTTTATAAGTCCCTACCTACAGTGTGCTGATATTTACTCTACCAAAGTATTCTTTCATATCCTCTAGTTTTTAATTAAATCTTTGTTCTAGCACTGTGAGTGCGCTTGAGACTGCAGCCTCTACGACAGCCTTCAATTGTTCGCTAGTAAGTGCCATGTTGAAAGAGCTTAGAGCTTCAAATTGATTTTCTGAGCTTCTAAGTTTTTTTAATTTGCCTAGTAGGTCCTGTAGATCACTATCAGACATACTATGTTTTATTAACACAAAGAACAAAGGATTTTTATTTCGTTTTTATATTCGGATTTTTTTCGCTTTGCAAGAATTTTCTAAATTTGTGCCTATAAAATATGTTTTCGGTCAACACACACAATTTTTTTTTAAATTTCGCTTTATTTTTTTCTTTTTATTCGAAAAATGATTTGTAATCAAGTAAAAATGTCAATGAACACTCAACTTACATGATTTGTTTACAACTTACCATAAACTGTGCTGCCTTCGCCGTTTGATGTTCTTCGTTTTTGTTATGCTGCCGTTGGTTGATGCATTTTGTTTGTGTTGTCGCTTATTCTGCTGGTGCTGGTTAGTTATTTCGCTGCCGCTTATTCGTTGTTTTTTTTCCGTTATTATACCCTTAACCCACAAAATGGGTATATAAGGGTATAATGGTTTTGTGCAAAAGTATGTAACAGGCAGAAGGAAGCATCTCCAACCCCGTAAACTATATATATTCTTGATCAGCATCAACAACCGAGACGATATAGCCATGTCCGTCTGTCCGTCTGTATGAACGCGTGGATCTCAGAGACTACAAGAGCTAGGGACTTCAGATTTTGGATATAAGTTCTCCTATACCATATACAGAACAAGTTTGCTTCATATTATCCATAACTATTCTGGTTTCCGATATACACATGGAATCGATAACAAAAAAATGTCGAATTTGGAAAATCTAAAAATATGAGTTTAAGTACTGGGTAATGATAGAACTTTTCTGAAAATTTCGTCCAAGTCGGTTGAGAAACAACGGAGATATTGAACTTAATCGATTGAAGCTAAGTCAGTATACCAAAGTCTTAAATAAATTTAATTTATTTATTGCAACTAGGTTCAGGGTATCTTCTAGTCGGGCTCTCCCGATCAAGATTTTTGCACCATATGCTGCAAAGAATTTTGGCCAGAACACATAATTGTGAAAGAGTATACTGCAAGAAAAAAAATCGGCCCCCTATTGTATCTACCCTTCCGGTGGTTGGTTCTAAGGTAACTCTCCCAATTACTGATAGTTCAAAAAACTAACATCCTCCTTCTTACTTGGCTATCAGAATGTAAGAGGTCTTTGTTGTAAACTCACTAGTTTATACCTTAATAGTCTTTCTTTCCTTTTCCATGTCATTGCCTTTACTGAAACGTGGTTAAGGCAAGACATTCTCAATTCCGAAATTCTATGAAGTACATACTCTATTTCTAGAAAGGACCGTACTCTTCGGCGTGGTGGTGGAGTGCTTATTGCTGTGAACGTAGACTTTCCTTCTGAAACTGTCGTATTAGATAGTTCTTTTGATATAGAGCTTATTGCTGTAAAGCTAAATATTTACGGTATTAACATTTTTATCACTTGTTCCTATGTACCTCCTTCCTCTGATCTCTCTATCTATGAGACACATCTATCTGCTATTCATTCTGTCTCTGCCTTGCTTTCTGATCGCGATTTTCTTGTAGTTCTTGGTGGTTTCAACATTGCTGAAGCTACTTGGATTCCTTGTCCTGACTCTGGTGCCCTAACTCCCACGGCCCCGAATACATTTTTAATCGACTTACTTGGGATGTCATTAAATCAAATTAATGCTATCCCAAATTAA